>WEDG01002692.1:0-31877 GCA_017591395.1 Schistocephalus solidus | reverse complement strand
TTATTAGCCGTCATCAGCCAGTCATACCTAATCCCAAGTGTGGTACACCTGGGAGCCAACATCATCATATTCCCGATCGCAACCGACAAAGCAACGAGCCCGTGGCTCAATGGTAGAAAGCAATTCGACTCAAAAACCAAAGGTCGCGGGTTCGAATCCCAGGTGTGCCACACTTGGGATTGGGTATGACTGGCTGATGACGGCTAATAAGCCAGAAATGGCCATTCCGGTCTCCCTTGTCTTTTTGTCGGTTCCACATTAACAACATATGCTACATGTCGCTATGCGACTGCCTGTGAGTACTCTAGTCTGAGTTCAGGGCACAACGGAACATAAATGTTCCTTAAGCAGATCGGTGAGCCACACACTATCATCATATTCCCGATCGCAACCGACAAAGCAACGAGCCCGTGGCTCAATGGTAGAGCGTTCGACTCAAAAACCAAAGGTCGCGGGTTCGAATCCCAGGATGTGCCACACTTGGGATTGGGTATGACTGGCTGATGACGGCTAATAAGCCAGAAATGGCCATTCCGGTCTCCCTTGTCTTTTTCGGTTCCACATTAACAACATATGCTACATGTCGCTATGCGACTGCCTGTGAGTACTCTAGTCTGAGTTCCAGGGCACAACGGAACATAAATGTTCCTTAAGCAGATCGGTGAGCCACACACTATCATATATATATATATATATATATATATATATATATATATATATATATATATATATATATTGATATTAATGGAACCAACAAAAGACAAAGGGGAGACCGGAATGGCCATTTTCTGGCTAATTAGCCGTCATCAGCCGTCATCGAATCCCAGGTGTTCCACACTTGGGATTGGGTATGACTGGCTGATGACGGCTGTCGAAAATGTCCATTCCGGTCTCCTTGTCTTTGTCGGTTCCACATTATCAACATATGCTACACGTCGCTATGCGACTGCCTGTGAGTACTCAAGTCTGAGTTCCAAGGCAAAACGGAACATAAATGTTTCTTAAGCAGATCGGTGAGCCACACACTATCATATATATATATATATATATATATATATATATATATAATTTGATTCGAAATCAACTTAGTACACTAAAGTATATTTGCGACGCATTATCGTTTAAGTGAACTTAAATTTAAATGGGCTAATAAATCAATATACATATGCAGACTACTTAAGTAGTCATTTGTTACTGAGAATGATTTTTGCAGGCAGCTGAAACAGCATGCATTCTAAGGCCAGCATCCAGAGATTGTGCCGCACAATAATCGATATTATAACCCCTCTTATGTAATCTTCCTTATTTGAAAAGGTGCCTTTTAGAATGTCAATTTACATTTTAAGGAATTGGTCACTGGCTGTTCGTACATTTTTCGTATCGAGGTTTTCTTGTACGTAGTTCCCGGGCCCGCTTATAATGAATTTGAGGCCTGTCGGAACAATCTGTTTGTAGGTGATAATGAAATTGCAAACATATTCCAGTTCGTAGAGCGACCAAGTAGTTCGTAAGGACAATAAACAAAGAAAGACATGAGGGTTTGACGCGTTCTTCGTACCTCTCTGGTCAGTCATTATCTGGATCAACGCCTGACATTTTGCCGATAGAAGGAATGAGGCAATTTTCAGGAAGAAAATCAAAAATGATGTGATTTTCCTTGTACGCAACCATCTCTGATGCTGGGATTGAGTGATAATGTCATGCTCCGGCGATGGAATCTTCTTCTTCTGAATTTGAAAATTTACTGATGGCTTGGCATCACGTGAAACTGGACTTCTGTTTAGCAACTTTCTGTCAATCATCCTTTGTCGATTTTGACAGGACAGTGGAATCATATTTTTAAAAATAAACTTAATGGTATTGGTCAATGCAAATTATAGACACGTTCACTGGCCCCCAGGCTGTTAACACTTGTGATGGCCTCCCCCACCGTAGTCAGTGCCAATACTTAGCCTCGGCAAAGTTATTAGCCATGCGAAGATCGCGGTGGTGAACATTTATCCTACCGACAGTGCCAGTGATCGAGTAATCGTCAGGCCAACATCCAGCAATGCTGATTAAATTGTGGGGATTGATGACTCCAAGTTCGACCATCAAGCAATTTTCGCAGCAAAAGCGAACATCGTCGACAAAGGGAAGATCGTAATTGGTAACCGGTAGCATAGCAACTGCATCCTTTAAATACTGCACGAAGTACCCCTACCTGATGCCGTCCCAGATGTCGGGTTTGCACAAGAAGCTAAAACATCAGTCGAATAAAACTCCAATTTCAGCCATCTTCTGATAAAGGGAATGAGTTTTTTGGGCAGAAATTTCCATTCAAAACTCTGACCGCAAAGTTGTGGAAAATGCATCCTTTTTTGAGAGGAAGACCAACCAGGTACCGGAAGGTCTGAATTAACAAGGCTTGTTCGGTTGAGGCACGGTTTACACATTTGGAAATCCAGAAACCGTCTGTGGTGAAGGCCATCAAAATTGTTTGCAGTAATTTCTACATGAACGGTCGACTCGACATTCACTACAATTCAAAAATTTGTCAAACCAACAAAAAATGTGTCCATGGCTTTCATTATTATAAGGCAGTGTTTAAAATTCCTCATATTGAATTATTGTGTGCTTTCCGTTACGTTTATCGAACTGCGTCGACACGTCTTCACCAACTGCATGAAATTTGTAACAACCTCTTTCATGTTTTCACTGCAGTCATGACCATATGCAAGATAACCAAAAATTTATTAAAAAGGGTGTTAAGATAAGCAGCTTTTGTATAGGATTCAAATCTTCCTATAGCCTTAAGGCAGTTTTATTCCTAACTGATGCATGTTTTGAAATGCGTTGACAAGTAAAGCTGATTCCTCGTCTGACATGATTCATCCTTAATTAACCTCAAATATGAATGTTCAAGTTTAAAGTGACACAGTTTTTTTTAATTATTAAGAAAGATTTTTATTTAGCATTAAAAATATTTGGCGTACATGGACGATGAAACATGAGGCATGAAACCTGGACAGGTTTATCTTGTGCAAAATTTGGCAATCGGAACGGAGAAGCTGCTGCCTGCAATGTCGACAGAGTTGACGTCAAACAGGACTACAAGACGGTTGACAAAAGATATTTTACTGAATCACCACGCAGCATGTCGAGAAGATGTAGCTGAAATTAATCTGAACCTCGATCCCAACCCCTAAGTTTACCAGGAAGCTTAACTTGTCAATAACCTTAACCTAGAAGAAGTAGACGCGATCGCCACGACACGAGTTTTATTTGCCTGACATGCCGGATTCACTCTTGAACCCGTCATCACGGGCAGCAGCATATACCAGTTAGTCGTAAACAGGAGGTTGAATTATTAATAGGATGCAGTCGCTAAGCTACTGCATACCTATGACAATTAACGGCTGGTTGGTCATCGAGGATAGTTGCCATTTTGAAAGCTTATTTATTGAGAACCAGCATGCGGGTTGTAAGCTGTTGAAAGTTCATCACTCGTGTTGATTCATCAGCCATCTGCCTCACTGGCACTGTTATTGGAAATAAAGTTCGCCTGTGCGCTTTGCGAGCGGCCAATTGTTTTGGCAAAATTCGAGTCTCAGTACGGAATAGGGGTAGGAGAAGTCATTTCATCCGATAAAAGATTGATGACCTGTAAACCCTCACTAAATCAACTCACAGTTCACGCGATTGTCGCATCTTGTGAGAACTTTGGCTTCCTTGAGCTTGGATGTATGATCAAGTCTAGCCGAATTCGCATCACTCGCACCACGGCTGCATTTTCAGCCACTCGCGTACTGTTTACCTCCATGCGGATTATCCATTTATTGTTTATAGCAAGAATAATGTGGTAAATAGTTACGTGGTAGTGTACTACTGACTGTATGTTGGCAGCTTTTGATTATCCTGCGGTTATTCCGCAGTAGTTGGTAGATATCAGCATATAACATTTTGTAGCGAACCTAAAAGGGTCTGTTGCATTATCTCAGAATATCGCACTCGTAAGTTGACAGACATTATTCTACAGATGGGAAATCAGACATACCAAGTTCGAGTTGGGTTCAAAAACCGTTCGTGGATGAGAAGCATTTAAAACCGAAAAAAGCCAATGAGGCTTCAATCGACATTTCTGGCTTATTAGCCGCCATCAGTCAGCCATGCAGAACTACAAGTTTTGAAACCACAAGGCACAATGTGTCAATGCCATTCCTTAACTCGATGGGTGAGCACATCACTACTTCTTCGCTATCGCTTTGAAAACAAAATTACCGTTGGCACAACGAAAGTGATTGAAAGTAAGCTGTGGAGTAATGAAGTTCGTAAAACCTGTCTATCAAAATAAACTCTCAAGATCTTCAAACAAAAAATGAGGACACGAAGACTCTGTCTTACACCCATGGTAGGAATCCTCTAAAACACAAGCCTGATTATTTATTCTTTGATCATTGACAATATACAGCCCCACAAAAGAATTTTTCGTGCTTTTGCATTCAAAAGCCCTCATGGGTTATGGAAAAACAACGTAAGGTAATATCTGTGGAATGCTTTTGACAAAGTTATGGAAGATTGAATTAAATAAAGTGATCCTTAACTCTTCGTGGGCCTCAGGTTATCTAGAAAATTAAGATCTATGTGAAATGAAAAGGGTAGCTTCTATAAATATACGCTCGGTTAGTGAAAGCTTACTACGTTAACTGGGGCAGACTGCAGAACTAATTGATGTAAATCGGTTGACTACGGTTGCTGCAATCATTTTAGGATTACATTGGCATTCGGATATGACGAAGCGTCTATTCGTGACTAATGGTACTGTTTAATAAAACACTGCCACACACTTATTTATGTTCGTGCATATCTGACTCGTATTGAAAGTTTTTACCATGGATTTTAGGATCCAGTCTAAAATAAATCCTCTTCCGCCATATAGTGGTTAACTATAATGGAGACGAAAACGCTGCTGGAAGTTCAGCATGACACAGACGTAAATATTCAAGTAATATGTTTGCGATTCTTTCATTGATTAAACACCGAACTTATTTAAACGGCTATTTGCTCTTTCAGACACTAACGTGATTAAAAAAAGAATTTTAACTTAACCCAGTTTGAAAATGATCACATAATTGGCCCTGCTATGATATTTTTTACCCTAATTTCTGTCAAAATTCTGTTTTAAGGTTCAGAACGTTCAACATCCTTCTGCTAGTTTAAAAGTTTGGTAGAATATAAAAATTTTTTAGAGGTTTTATCACTTGTGTTTTAAAAATTGAATAATTGTTTTACATTGAACACTATTTCCAGTTCTTAAGAATGCAGAACTCCATGAAAATGTGTGATGGTTGGTTGAAGTTGCCGCAAACGTAAGAGAAAATTTCGTTAATATAAAAATTGTATATTTTGTAAAGATTACATGTTGTCGAAGGACCTATTTTAAATTTGTTCAAACAAAGAAAATATTAAGAGGGCCTCAGGGGGTGCCAGTGTACCTCCTCCAAATGAGGCAATCCACGTAAATAAGGGCCATTTTAAGAAGCTTTTGGACTTCATGTACTTGCTGATTTGAGGAAGTGCCTGTAAATTCAAGAATAAAGTATAAGCAAATGGTGATGAATAATTCTCCAAATTTTTAAATAAAAAGCTATTAAATTACCTCAAAACGTGTTTTGTAATCAACGAAGTTGGAAAATGCGCAATATTTGGCTTTGTCAAAATGTTCACAAACTTCCAGTATTTCGTAGAGATAGAAATCAACATACTTAAGCTAAAAGTGGGACATGATTAGCATTGGTATAATTCGCAGGATACTTGATCGCCCATTACAAATTTTTTGGTTCCGAGAAATTTTGATATCTGTTGTAGCCTTTCTTTGAATGACTCCATAAAATTATTTCTTGCTGTCGACTAAAACCTTATTAAAGGTCTTTGTAAAGCACGATTTACATAGTCAACGCTGTAAGCTATTTTTAGCAACTCTTGTCTTAAGTCACATAATGCAGATTCCACCACACCAATTTCTGCGCTTTCCTTTGGCGTCTTTCCTCCTGTTACATAACAATAAATTATTGAAGAATTTCATACCAAAACCATGCTTTTCGCCAAGATACCGCAAAATTACGTTAGCACCTGTTAATTTTAAGTCTTCATCAACGAAGTACGGTAACTAAATGCAAATAAAATGGAAAAAAAATCTACGTTTGGAAAATCAAGCTTTGCTTTTTCCTTCTTCTTAAGCCATTTGCTGAGTTCATCCTTCTCGTAGCGAACTTCCTTATAAGATGCATCGACGTATTCAAGCAACAAGCGAATTGGCTGCGCTTGCTGAAATGGTAAAACAGGTGGCCGCTTAAATTCAGTCAGGAATTTATTAATTAAGTATGAGAGTATATTCTAGTTATGGTTTGCCAAAAGACTCTTCAGTCAAAAATAAAAAAATAGAACCAACGGACGAGTAGAATGTGTATGTTTTTACTGATGTAGCTTAGAAAGTCTACGTGTCGATTAAGAAACGTGGTAGTAAATTAATAATTGCAAACAAATATTGCGGTCATAAAATGTCCATCATTTGTTACTTTTTTATGAAAGTACTTTCAGTTAAGCAAATAAACACACTGTATTTGATTGCATACGCGTATTAGCTCGGCTACTACGTAGTAGCCGAGCTACCGTACGTGTACGGTAGTATATCAGGTTGCTCATTTTATTTCTGATTTGCATTGTTAAGTTGTGGATCATCCTTACAATGGTATCAAGGGAAATTCATAAATTTTATTTTACAAAAGATGAAATTTTACATGGATTTATAGGAGATGCACCAATGTATATCTAATATTTTCATAAAGTGAATTCGTCTCATAGAAACTTTATAACCCAGGAGAGAGAAAGTTAGAAAGAAAGAAAAAGAAAGACAGACATACAGACTTGACTGTAAAGTGCAAGCTCAAGATTTTAAATGGTTTACATGTTTAAATCAGACTCCAATTAGCTGCCAAATATTTAGTTTATTTGTGAAAATATTCACAAAAATTGAAATGAAGAGAAAAAATTTACTCAGAACACCCAATTTCTTAAATCATTATAGGTTTTAAGTCTCTAATCATACATCTCGTATGTTCCAATGAACAAGCTCCAATTTGTGTCGAAATTGTCCGTGGAGGGCCATTTTGTAAGACTGCAATTTTCTGGGATGCGATTTTATTTATACACTTGACAAATTAAAACAATCTGGATGATAGCGCTTCAGAGAAAAAGGACAAATTTTTTGGTATCCGTGGCCTGAAATCTTTTGTGAATTTCTTTTGAAGCAAACGGAAATATCAGTTATATACACAAAACTGTAGTATAATGACTAGAAGTCGAAAACCTTTTTAGTTTTGGAAGGCACCCGAACGTTGAGTGCTATTAATCTTTTCGCAAAATGCAACAATACGTGATATGCTTTATCCCACATTAATGGGATTTTAAAAAGGCTACTTGCTCATTTTATGTCAAATCGGCCTTTGAACCGCTGCTGCACAGGCACTAATAATGATAGTTTATTTATCCACTCTTATTTTGTCTTTTTGACAATGAAGTACCAGGTTTTTTTCAGAATATTAGGCCCTTTATGTATGCCGATTATTTCGAATTAGCCTATTGATACATTCCAGCATCGTACTCCAGCTCTTAAAAACAATCTTGAGGCTTTTGCTTCGTGTTGCTACCCATGCTGCCTTTCCGTTTCTTGACATAAATGCACCGTTATGCTTGTAGGCAACGATCATCAGCCTCAACTAAGCATATACGTGGAAAAAGAGATGTTAAGGATCTAGGCATATCATATTCCAACAGTCTTAATATTTTCCTGTAAGCACCTGCCCCGTTTATCCCCGTCAACCCCCGTGGCAGCAATGTCATTCTAAGAGGCTGGACGGTTTTGGTGAAGGGCCTGAGATGGAGCCTGGTTCAAAATCCTCGCATTTACTCGTCCATCCAAAAAAATACACAGGGTAATGCCACCTTTTTCGCATTCTCCTCCATCCGGCATTCATGATATCTTTTACTTTCATACATGTGGCCCTTTTCTACTGTTCCATGCCGAATGTGGAACATCGCAACCTTTCAGGCCTATGGTAGATAGCCCAGCCATATACTCCAGCAGTGTTCATTGACGAAAACTCAAAGCGATCACTTTTAACGACCAAACAACCAAGCGTTATAAGATCAGCCACCCTCGTGATGACAAATAACACTGGAATTAAATAAAAGGCATAGGACTCTTTAATGAAAACAAGGAAAGTGAAAGGGAGATAGCATTCACTTAGTATACAATATGCTCGTCATATTTATACTGCCGGGCCGGTTCCTGAAAACGCTTGCTTAGATCAAAAGAAGCTAGCCAAGGCGATTGTAGAGTGAGTCAAATTATAGCTAACATAGGTATCAGGAGGCTTATAAGTCTGTAAAATAGATCTGGAAGTCAATGTTTAATACTCAAATAAAAAACTAAAGAAAATTCAAAATGGCATGTATAAAAAGGTTAACAGCTGATGTATTTACAAAACCAGTATATAAGACATAAAATTTATTGTTTACTTTCTGCATTGAAAGTCAGAAAAGGTAAACAGACTACTAGGTAAGCTGTATTAAATTTATGAAATGTAGTTACTATGTCTTCCGATTGAGGAAGTGGGAGGTTTATGCCGGTGAACAATGTCTTCAGGGGAAACTAAATGAATCTATCTAAATCAATCAATGTAACATGCTTTACCGTCATTTAATTCGGCCACCATAACGGTCTCTGGTTCCATGGAACCATTCGATGACTGTTTTTTCAAACAATCTCATCGTGGCAGGTACCATAATAAGCCTTTTGGCGAATGGTCTCTATATATGTCAAAATAAGAATGTAGAATTACCGCTGACGACTGCGGATAACGGTCTACCTATAAAATACCGCTTGCTCGTTGAAACAGCCCACAGAGAGTTACACATATCGGTGGTCCACGCGTGGCCATCAGAATATGTCTGACGAACTCCTTCTCGATCGTTCCTCCGATTGGGACAGATATTTTATATATAAGTCATGTAGAATTGCTGCATCTGCTTACCTACCATTTGTAGTACGATGTCGGTATCAGCAATAAATTAGAAATGAAGTCATCATAAGCCTCTTTCGTGTACAGAGACGAACGGAGGACTAGAAAATATACTTCATTACCGGTGGTCATCACATTGGGTTCTGCTATCATAGCCATCATCCCTTCAATTGAATTCCACATTTGGAGTACTTCTTCTATTTCGTTGTCAATTTTTTCCTGGATGAATATAATGAACATATTTGAACGACCTTACTAGCGTGTAACACTCTCCTTTTTCACTTGTAAGTAGCAATCATGTTGTGTACTAGGCTGCTAGTGCATGGGTATTCTTAAGTGTTTAAAGTTAAAATTTCATAAAAGTGAATTGATAATATGGTCCGGCCTGTGCTGTTGACATTTCTGGGCTATACGTGAAGAAGGGACCAAGTAAACTTTCCTCAGTTCTTGGCTTACAAATATTTAGTATCATAATGTAGTTTACTATAGTATAGGAGGTGGTGACGGCCATCCAGATCGCCGTCTGTCAGATTGCGTTCGGACGTCTGTGATGTCGTTGTCCTCATCGCAGGCAGACGTAGAGTGACGCGGATATCTAAAGAAATCATGGTTGTTATAAAAAAATTACTGAGTTCTCAAACCCCTGCACATTGGGACAGAGGGATCCCCAGTGACGGCATTATATGCCCTCTTGGCACGTCCATTCAATTTGTAAATCGTGGTTCGGTAACAGTAGTTTCGCTTCATATTTACTTAGAAAGCAGTGAAACATATAACTGATATTTCTGCATATTCAATAACCAGTCTGTCAGTATAAGTTTCAATCACATAAAAGATCTAATTTAACATCTAGTTTCTCAAAGGCAGCCGTAAATTGTGCCATATAAATACTTCAGTAGGACACAAATATGAAAAAAATCAGTGGATAGCGTACAGCAGTCCTTCAAAGGGTGACGACGAACGATCCAATGAAAAGCAAGGATAAAGCGAAGATCATGGTCAGCAGTTGAGTGCTCTCCAAATCACCAACATAAACACAACTTATTATAAGGTAATGCAAAATGACTTCATCACCCATTAAAATAGGCTTTCAATCTTTTCATAGACAAATATGCATAGTTTTCATTCTAAGTTAACTTATTTAGGTATGAAATTAGTAGATAGATGAATTCACCAATCTACGCATTTAATTGTCAGCATTTAGTTTTTCAAGGCTGAACTACGCAGGAGGCCATTGCCCCGTCTATCACCTTCTAGCCCCGCATATTTATTTATTTATTGCCAGTTAACAGGCAAGGTCAAAAGGGATATATACAGTAGGGGGTCCAGCGGACAGTGAAAAAAACTCCTGATCGTTCTTTAAGGTATTTTCAGGAGAAAAAACTGCAGCTTGTTGAACAGATTAAAGTTTAGGACAGGGAAGTGTTGACACAGGTGCACAGTGTAGTACTTCTCCTTTCGGTGTTGTGGATCTGGTCTTCTGTACTAGCAGCAAGTATGCCGGCGAGCGGCTGCTAGCAGTAGACTTAGGAATAACCCGATTACGGACTGCAGAGCCAGCAATATTGCCTTCAGCATGAAGTCCGGCATAGGATTCAGAGTCCGTGGACGCCATCAGAACGGAAAAGAGTTTCCAGAGAATCAGCACCCAAAATTCGCGGAAGGTGTCCTGAATGTAGAAAACTAGTGACAGTTCTCGTAAACAAAGGATAGTTTTGCTGAATTTTAATACTTCTGGGTAGTTTATTCCAGATTGCTATAGCGTTTACCGAAAAAAACTGACGGTATTTAACGGTGCGTGCCAAAGGAAGAAATAAGAATACATCTCTATGATTGGTGCGCCGACAGTGATCGAGCTGCCTCAGGGATGTATGGGGGTTAAAGGTAAAAACCGTTTAAAAGCTTGAACAGTAAAAAAATAGTCCCTTCTGTAATCTACGAAGCCACAACGGGTCGAGGCTTGTAAGCTCACAGCGTTGTTGGTAGGACAGGTTTCTGTGCTCTGAAGTAATAACTCTTTTAGTAAAGAAGTGCTGGACTGATTCTATCTTCCTCCATTCACTCGCGTGCAGAAGGCTAAATAGAAACGAGCAGTTTCCAGACTAGGTCTGACATACATTTTATAAAGGCTGGTCCTAATATTGAGGGTTTTAAAATTTCTGAGAATAAACCCAGTGGTTTGGCGTGCTTTAGAGACAATCAGGGCACAGTGCTCTGACAGATTAAGACTACTAGAATATGATATGCCCAGATCCGGTATAAACCCGGGCACATTTAAGTCATGACCGTCTATGCTTAGATGAGGCTGATGGTTGTCACAACTAACCATAACGGAGCATTTGTGCCAAGAGAGCCAAAGGCGCCATGTGCGACACCACTGAGCGAAGGCTTGAAGATCCTTTTTTAAGAGCTCAAGCACAATGTGGCGATCGACCGGTTTATAACGATAGGCAACTTTTAAATCATCAGCGTACATAAAGGGCCTACCATACTGAAAAACAATCAGGAACATCGTTCACAAAAAGGCAAAAATAGAAGCGGGCCGAGTACACTACCCTGAATAACGCCACCCTCACGTGCGTGGGGTTGGAGATAACATCGGAAATTTTTAGCCGTTGTGCGCGATCATTCAAATAGGAGGATATTAAGTTCAGAAGCTTGTTACCTATGCCGAAGGAGGTAAGTTTCAGCAGGAGGAGATCGTGGTCAAAACGATCAAAAGCCTTCGTGAAATCGAAATAAACGGTGTAAATTGCAAAACCACTATCTCTAGATTGTAGCACATGATCAAAGTAAGAGAGCTGGCAGGTGTCACAAGATCTTTTTTCGAGAAACCCATGCTGAGCCGCATTAAGTAGGTTATTCTCTGTTAGGTGACGCATCAACTTGTCTTTAATCAAGGTCTCTAATATCTTCGAGGCTGCTGGCAGTGTATTTATTGGTCTAAAGTCGTCAAACGACGTAGTTCTGCCGTGTTTGGGTATAGGCAAAATGTGCGATTCCTTCCATAAAATAGGGAAGGTTTCACTTTCAAGAGCAAGATTGAATATCTTATACAGAAGTGACGGAAATATATCATTTGCATCCGCCTTTAGAACGCTGACCGGGACGCCATCTGGTCCAGGACTGTAAGATTGGCGAGAATGCCGAATGGCTACGGTTACGTCCCAGAGGGTAAAAGTTATGTTTTCGAGGACATTACCGGTCCAAACCCGGACGTTTGGAAAGGGGGCGACCGAATGTTCACTGAAAGTTCTAGACAAGAAAGCATTGAAGCTATCAGCCGTCAACTTAGCGTCAGCTATAGGGTTTCCAAAAGCATCTCGAAGTACAGGGTACTGAGTTTTTTTCTCTGCGATTTTACAGTCCGCGAAAAAGAGTTTTGCAACATTGTACGAAGGGTTTTCGGCAAAGTTAACCTCTTCAGCTAGTCGCTTTTCTTCGGAGAGCCTCTTAGCCTGTTCAAAGATTTGCTGGATCAATGGCAGGATGGAAGTTTCATTTAGTCGATGAAAACGATGCGAGAGTCTACGCAATCTACGGCGGAAAGGTAAAGGGAGGTAGACTTCATCCTTGACATTAATTATTTTCTTACGAGGAACAAAACGAGAAATGAGTGGACCTAGAACTTGGTAGAATGTATCAGTACAAACATTCACATCCAAACATAGGAAAAAGTTAGTCCAATCGTGGGAATTAAGATGTGTTAGTAATTCCCCCATATTTGCTGATCGGAAATCGTGGAAAAAGCGTTATTTTTTTTAAAACGTTTCATCAGCCACGATTTCTAGTGAAGAAACAACTATAGCATGGTCTGAACTCCCAAGTGTGTCTAAAGGTGAAACTGACAGTGGCTGACAACCTCTGCAGAAGATAAGATCAAGTATGTTTGATCCTCGGGTGGGAAAATCAACTACCTGATCCCACATGCCAGTATCTATGGCCTCAAGCAAGTTTTCGAACTTTGCAGGACCGGAAGGTGGAAACCAATGAACTTCAGGGAGATTGAAGTCACCTGCAATCAAGCAGTACTTCATAGTTAGGTCAACTGCGGCATGAAATGCCTGTGAGAGACGGAGATCGTAATCCCCACTTGCGTTTGGGGGGCGATAGACCCAACCGACGAGTAAAGAGTAGTTATCTTTAAGAACTACTCGGAGCCAACAACTCTCTTCTACCGCGGTAAATTGTCGATAATCCAACGGCAGAAAGGTAAGTGGCTGCTTAATATAGATTCAGCTTCCTCCGCCACGGCCCTCGTGTCGATCGTTACGAATATAGTCGTACCCTTGAATATTGAGTTCAGAGTTGGATACACAGGGTGTTGCCCAAGTCTCTGTAACTATTACAATGTCGGGGCAGTGGATGAAAACCAGAGTCTGGAGCAATGGCATCTTATTAAGCAGAGATCTGGCATTTAATACGAGTAATTTAAGCGCGCACGTTTTAGGTTTCTGAGAAGGGACAGTTAGGCTCTCAGAGTGAATGCCTTCGGCCAAAGAAATGTTCTTTTCACTTGAACAATTTGTCCGTTTCTTATTTGGAGATGTGCCTCGCCATTGGTCCTTCGTGTTTCCAGTTCTATTATTAACTGTCTCATTTTTAGTCTCTCCTTCAGTCCATATTCCGGTTGAATAAAAACTTCAGAATGCAGGCCCCGTAGGGTTGCTTTTCTCTGTAGCAGGAGCTGTGCCTGTGCTTCGTTTTCCAAGATGATTTTAAGAGGTCTTGGTCGAGAATTTAATTCGGGTGCGGACAGAGCTTTCCCTATTCTATATGCCTTGAGAATGTGGATGGACTCGCCGTCCGTAAGCATCGTTTTTGCATACGATTGAAGGAGATCCAAGTCATGTTTGACTCGCTCGTTTGGAATACTTGAAGCGGACTCCCGGACCCTATTAATGACTAAATTATGTTTTCGACTCAAACGAGGGCCCGTTTGTAACTCAGATCTTTCAGCTGAGTGAGTACTGGTAACCAATTCACTTGGCCCGGTAGGTCCACATGAACTGGGTGTTGGGCAGGCTAGAGCCAAATCTCTGCACGACTTGTTCTTCTTAGACCTTTTCTTCTTTGGCTTAACGAACTCGCCAACCTCTTCAACATCGTATGTTGGTGCATCGTCTACCAGTGATGTGGCGATGGGCGGTAAAGCCAGATTAGTGCTGATGCTACCCGAACTAAGTACCGGTAGAGTGGCGCAAGGACTAGATGGGGCTCCCTTCGGAAGTAGCGAAATTTCCTCTGGTTTACCGGGTCCAGCAGTCGCGATATGTTTAATGGGACTTTTATGTAAGCTTGAAGAAGCTATAAATGAATACGAATTTTGCTTTGTTGTAGGTTTATTACGAACAGGAGCTTTTTTAGCAGTTGGGCAAGATGTAGATTTTTTAAAGTTATCTATTTCTTGTCTTAGATTCCTTATTTCTTGCTCCATCCCTGAGAATTTCTGCTGGAGGCTGAAACACCCCATACATGTTTCGTCTTCGTAAGCTACATGAGTTAAGCTTACTGAACTTTTACCCCGTTTAGCGGGAGGTGAACAAATAGCAGAATAACGATGGTTAAAATTGTTTTCTGCTTGTCCATTAACTTGCTTAACAAGATCCCCTGCCAATATGGCCGAGTGGGTAGAGGCGCCGAGAGACGGTCCCAAGCAGCTTGTCGTGGACCAATGTTTTGTGACAATAAACTTATGGAACTTGAGTTTTGCATGTTATAATTGCCACAAAATTAATAGAGAGTCAGCTGAGTTTTCAACAATAAGAATTTGAAAATATAAGGACTCAGCCTTCGGTTTGAGTCCCTTCCGCGATTGAGAGCAGATGCAGGGATCACACAGCCGGCGTGAGTTTCGAAAGCAGCAAAGATCGAGGGTCCAAGTTGCAATTTACAAACTCAGAGGAATATAAAGACAATTCTTTAATAGATTTTCCAACACCGTGTCTTCTACACTGAGGTAGAGACTTAAAACTCGTAGGCTCGAGGTACTTGAAATTCGAAACCAATTTCAAACAACGCGCCAATATGGACGGGTCCGTGTGTTGGCAAGGTCCAGAGCATTGCGCCCTTATTGTCTCTAAAGCATGCATTTACGCTCTGTGGGTGGGCAAAGATTCGCATATGGTTTACTATTTTCCTCTGATGAGAATCCTTTGTATCCTCATTAACCCTCATTATGAAGATTAACTAGGTTTACCCAAACCTGTTTGTATCCCATGGGTGGTAATTTGTTTCTCCGTAAAAATGTCCTTAATCACATTCCTTTCAACTTTTTCAGCAGATTATTCCTGTGTAAGTTGCAGTTTTTTTATTTTATTTATTTATTGCCAATTTACAAGCAATGTCAAAAAAATATATATACAGTAGAGGGTCAAGCTGACAGTGAAAAAAAACTCCTGATCGTTGTTTCATGTGTCCTCAGGAGAAAAAACAGCAGCTTATTGAGTAATTAAATTTCTGGACAGGGACGCGTTAACACAGGTGCCCGGTGAAGAACCTCTCCATTCAGTGTTACTGATCCGGTATTCTGTACTAGCAGGTATGTCGGCGAGCGGCTGTTCGCTGTTGACTGAGAAATAAGCCGATTGATGTCTGCAGAGCCAGTAATTTTTCCCTCAGCATGAAGACCGGCACAAGATTCAGTTGTCACGTATCCTTTGAAATCGGTTTCAAATTTCAAGTCTTTAGAACCACTGAGCTTGGAAATTATTAAAGAATTGTTTGTATCTTCTCCCAAGTTCGGACATAGTGACTTGCACGTAAGGATTTTGGGGCTTTCAAAAAAATTCCAAAGCTGTTTATTATTTCCTGCCCCAGGATATATCTAAACTAGAAGTAAAATCTCCAATCTTTGCTCACTTTTAAAACTCACGCCGGCTTTGTGCACCCTGCATCTACTTTGAATCGCGGAAGGGTCTCAAACGAAACGCTGAGTCGTTATATCTTCATATTCTTATATTCTTGTTCACATCCTCAAATAGTCATATTATTGAATATAATTAAAAATTGTCTGTGAATTTTTTGAAAATTCGAACATTAAGCATTACTATATCTGCAAAGTCTTCCAGACCACTGACGATATCGGGCAGCTCACAAACTGTGCATATCAGCGACAAACAGTCGACTAAATTTGAGGTCGAGAGTGGTGTTCCCCAAGGCTCTGTTCTCGGCCCTATACTGTTCATTGTCTACATCAACGATTGTGCCAACGAACTGGACTGCGATATTGCCATGTTTGCCGATGATCTCAAACTTTGGCGCGTCATTCAAACTGCGGCTGATGAAGAGAACTTGCAGGCAAACTTAAATCGACTCCAGAAATGGTCCAATGACTGGCTCTTGCCGTTTAATGAGATCAAGTGCAACATCATAAGAGTCGGGAAAAGCAATCCTTCGAACCGTACGGTTTACAGTCTGAATGGCATTCCATTGAAAGAAGTGGATGTCCAAAAGGACCTTGGAGTCTGGATCACGCCTTCGCTTAAACCCTCCCTACATTGCGCAAAGGTAGCGAAGTCAGCCATGTCGATTCTGTACCTCGTTAAACGAGCTTTTGCAGCCTTCACGACCAACTGCTTCGCTAAAGTCTTCGGAACATTCGTGCGGCCACAGTTGGAGTCCGCTATCCAAGCTTGGAGACCCTGGGCGGCGAAGGACATCAACATCCTCGAAAAGGTCCAAAGGCGAGCAACCAAACTTGTCCTTGGACATGGCTCACTGCCTTATGAAACACGGCTGTCGAGTCTCAATCTCTTTCCCTTGCACTATAGACAGCTTCGGGGGGACCTGATACTAACATTCCGCATACTACGAATCCAGGACTGTTGTCTCGTGCCAGGGGATTTCTTCGAGTTAGCAAAAACAACGAACTTGAGAGGTCATCCTCTCAAATTACGTGTGACTGGAGCAAGGCTAGACACTCGGAAGTACTTCTTCTCCAAAAGAGTAGTCGAAGCTTGGAATAGTCTTCCTCTGGATGTTGTAATGTCGGACTCCTTGGAGGTTTTTAAGCGAAAGTTAGATCAATATAATGGTGCGAGCTACAACGTTAACTGAAAGCTGCAAGTGTTCCGCCAGAAAGTAAGGCATTAATGATACTACTAGTTATATTTGAGTAACATTTCCTTGTTTGTTATTTTCGTTCCAGGGCTTGCATTCTCCCATTATTCCCATGCTGGGGTCCTCGAGGTCTTCGATTCTTAACTTATTTACACACCTTGGTGACACCGTGAGTATTCGCATCAGCTGGACCTGGCGTCCGTCGTCCATGAGGTGTATGAACGTTATCCCCTAGTTCGAACCGCAATGGACCGAGGATGATCTGGCCATCTATTTCACCCTTTGAAATCCATCAACGGACGCTGCAATCAGCAATGGAGCATCATGTGACCTCCGAAATGCCCCTCGTTGGACCCCCCTCCCAAGGGCGACAGTTTTTTTCTCCTAAATATCACCGGGAGTTTTTTTTCACTGTCTGCTCTTTTTCAACTTTGTTCCACTATGTTGGCCTCGCCAACATATCGAGATACTATTTTTTTTGATACCACAACTCGTATGTACAAATAGGGAATTCAAAGGTGACTCACCTACATCTCCCTCAAATATACTGATACTGATACTGATACCGTTCGCCTTATCAGACTTCCGATCAGGAGCTGATTCTCATAACGGAACTCTACAAAGCCAGCGAGAAGAAAGAGGTCCTCATTGTTGGAGATTTTAACGCTCCTGATATTGACAGGAAAACATGGACTGCGCTGGGAATGCCAGATAACTTCAACCACAAACTGCTACAATGGGCAGCAGACAAACGTCTCTCTCAGTACGTCACCTTTGGAACACGGACGAGAGAAGGACAACAGTCAAACTTTCTTGACCTGATTTATACCGGAGATGAGGAAAATGTGCTAGACCTACAGGATCGACCATCATTAGGGTCAAGTGATCACATAAGGCTGTGCTTCGAGGACTCGCTTTTTTCCAAACCAAATTTACCCGATACTTGGGTAATAAACATTTTAAAGAGGGACTACTCACTTATGAGAAGACAACTGTCAGAAATATCCTGGGAAACAGAACTACATGGTGAAACCAATAAAGATTGGACGACATTGAGTTCATTATTGAAAAAGATTGTTAACCTCAATTGTCCTCTCAGGAAAAAGACAACCCCAAACCACCCAAAGTGGATAAACTCAAACTTGCAGGCCTCTTTCAAAATAAGAAATCGCTCCTGGAGGCGTTGCAGACAAACCGGCTCCTATGCTCACTTATGGGAATATATGCAGCGATGCAACGTTTGTAAACGTGAGGCTACTAAGCTGCGGAGAAAGTTTGAACTAAAAATACTGCAAAAATCGTTTGAACACCCCAAAATGCTATGTGGCTACATAGGGAGTACAAAGAGAATTCAGGAAATGATTCCTGCCCTTAGGTCTACAGACGGAAAACTGGAGACCAACGACTAGGTTAAAGCATCCCTTCTTTCCAAATTTTTCCAGACCGTCTTCACCAGAGAGCCTTATAATTTTTCTGCTATTCAACCACTTTGTCAACCAATGTGTACCCCCCTTTCCCTTACTCCTCCACCTCCTCCTCATCCACAACAGAGGACCTAGAGCTTAACTTTTCACCGACCGTAGTTTAAAACCGAATTACTCTGTATAAAGCCGATCAAGTCGCCTGGGCCGGATAGAATTCCTGCATTAGCACTTAAAAAACTTGCTGATAAACCGTGTTTACCATTGTCCATCATATTCCAAAAGTCCTTTGAAGAAAGCAAACTCCCGGAGGAATGGAAATGCGCATTCATCGCCCCGATCTATTAAGTAGGTTCACGACTCGACTGTGAAAATTACCGCCCTGTCAGTTTATCTTGCATAGCCTGTAAAAAAGTGGAGCGTTTTATCAAGAGGCATTTAATGCGCTATCTGGAAAACAACCAAATCCTATGCAATGCCCAACATGGCTTCCGTCCACGACATTCCTGTCCCACGAGTGCCTTTCAGTCGCACGAGAAATGAACAAAGGCCACAGATAAGGGTCATGCAGTAGATGTTATATTTTTTTTACTTCAAAAAGGCCTTTGATAAAGAACCAAATGGGCATCTTTTACAGAAGATTTCGAACGTAGGAATTCAAGGAAACTTCTCAATTCGATCAAGAGTTTCTTGTCTTTCAGAGTACAGAGAGTTGTTGTTGGAAACTCTAACTCAAAATGGGCAAAATTAGAAAGTGCTGTTCCACAGGGTTCTGTTTTGGGCCCCCTACTCTTCCTAATCTACGTGAACGACTGTCTTAATGACCTAGATTGTGAAGCTGTCATGTTTGCAGATGACATTAAAATATGGACTGAAGTCAGCTGCGCTGATGACGAAAAAGGGTTACAATCGAATATCGACAAACTAAGTGCTTGGTCGGCTAGGTGGCTTCTTAAGTTTAATGTATCCAAGTGCGTGATCCTACACATAAGCGCCGGTCGAAAAGTATCTCTGAGACACCAGTACTTTATTAATGGCACTGCATTAAAAGATCAATAAGCATACCACGATCTGGGCATGTGGACAACTGCGAATTTGATAACCTCAGAACACTGTAAGAAAGCAGTCCAGAAGGCAACATGTACACCGCATTGGATCAGACGTGCATTTAAAATATTCCCCCTGATCTCTTCGGAAAAGTCTATGGCGTCTTTGTAAGACCGCATTTAGATTACGGAATACCAGCCTGGATATCGTGAATGAAGAAAGATGTTGATCTCCTCGAACAGGTGCAACGGAGAGCAACAAAGCTGGTTGGTGGTCTTAAGACTTTACCGTACCAATACTGATTGAAAAAGCTTGACTTATTTCCTCTTTCGTACAGACACTTATGGTGTAGCCTGCTATGGATATTCCGGATTATTCGGGGCCATGATTCCTCCCTGAGATCGGAGGATTTCTTCGACTTTGACTGCACAACTCATCTGCGTGGTCATCCTTACAAGGTTAATAGTGAACGCACGCGATTGAACCTCAGAAAGCTTTGTTTCAGCCAAAGAGTGGTACGACCTTGGAACTCGTTACCAAGCAAGACGGCTACCTCTGAAAGCATTACTGATTTTAAAAGAAGGCTTGATGGTATTATATTTGACAAAAGACGACTGTTACAACATGATTATTTAAAACCAGCATTTCAAAATCTTTCGGGCTCTACGTTTCTTCCACAATGTTTCGCCTATGGCTGTGAAAACGCATTCGAAGTTATGTTATGCTTTGACTCAAACATGTTTAAATGTACACCATTTTCTGTTGACTGTACACATGCAATGATAACTTTTAATTAATAGGGTCATCAAGGGAAATGCCTGTAACCCATCAAAATGTACAAATATACAAACGCATTTGCCTTGTATCCTCATAAGAAGGCAAAACGCAGGTGCCTTTAATTTATTGCCACGACAAATTGGTCCGTGACTTTGTTTTTAAAGTCCGTCGCAAAATCGTTTTGGACAGACTAATGGCGCCTCTAAGCACTTGGCTACATCGACAGAGGCTTACGTTCAGCAAATTAATACACTAGCAGAAAATATTTGCAACTACCGCTATTCTACTATTTGTTCACCCCCGCTAAACTGGCAAAAATATAGCAAGCTTACTAAATGAAGCTTACGAAGATGAAACTTGTATGTGGTGTTTTAGCTTACTCCAGAAATCGTAGGGGATTGAGCAGGAGATACCCAATTTAAAGCAAGAAATATAAATTAAGAAATGTTTTTAGCGTCCTCCTGTTAAAAAGCACCTGTCCATACAAAACCTACGGTAAAGGAAAGATCGTATGCATAGATATTCTCTTTATGCATACCTAAAATTTTACATAGAAGATATTGTGTCTACGGAACCCAGTAAACCAGATGACGTTTCGCGAGTTTGCAAGGGATTCCCATCTAGTCCTTGCTCCAAACCGTCGTAACTTAGCTTAGACAGTATCCTCAATGATCTGGATTTACAACCCAGTGCCGTATCACTTCTGGACGCTGCACCAAAATGCGATGTTGAAGACGAGTGGACGAGTGGTCCCGCAAATGGCTCTTGTCCTTCAACTCAAACAAATGTGCCCTGCTACGTCTGGGAAATCGAAATCAGGTCACTGATATGCGACCCTACTATTTGAACGGTTTGCTACTTCGAGAAGCACACACACAGAAGGATCTTGGAGTTTGGATGAAAGACAACCTGAAGCCTTCTACGCAATGTTCCAAGGCAGCTAAATCCGCCAATTCAATACTGTACGCTATCAAGCGTGCATTTAAAGTTTTTGATGAAGACTGCTTTTCTAAAGTATTCGGTACGTTTGTAAGGCCACATCTTGAATATGCGATCCAAGCCTGGCGACCGTGGACCCAACAGGACTACAACATGCTCGAAAGGGTGCAGCGGCGAGCCACAAATTAGTAAGAGGTCAAGCTGAACTGCCATATGAGATTCGTCTTAATAACCTTAAGCTTTATCCTCTGAGTTATAGGCAGTTGCGCGGAGACTTGATACAAACCTTCCGTATCGTGCGTGGCATGGATTGCGCCCTCCTATGTGATGACTTTTTTTCCAACTTGCCACTACGAAAAAAATCTCCGAGGTCATCCATTCAAACTAAGTGTGCCCCAAGTAAGATTGGATGTGAGGAAGTATTTTTTCACCAACCGTGTCGTGGAACCGTGGAATAACCTACCTGAGGCGATTGTTATGTCCCAGTCTGTGTATACATTCAAACATCGGCTTGACATACATATGTTACATTACCATGAAGACTATGTGACTACTTAACATTAACAATATCAGTGTACCACGTAAACCTGCCTGCATTCACTTGACTGTTACTTCTTTAATTTGCTTCTTATTCTTGCTACTTTTATGTAACAAATAGGGATTTCAAAGGCGTAAGCCTATTTTCCTCAAATACACTGAACTGAACTGAAGGTTGGTGAGTTTGTAAAGCCAAATAATAAAAGGTCTTAGAAGATCAAGTCGTTCACGGATTTGGCTCCAGCTGGCCCAAAACCTGGTTCATCTGGACCTATCAGACTAAGTAAACTGGATATAAGTACGGGCTCATTTGAAAAATCTGAGTTGTGAACCGGCACCCGATTGAGTTGAAAATATAAGGTAGTTATCGGAAGATCCCAAATTCAGCGTCAATAATTCGAAAGAGCGATTTAAACAGGACTTAGATCTCCTTCAATTGTATGCAACAACGTTCCTAATGGATGGCGTGTCCGTCAATATTCACAAGGCATATAGAATAGGGAAGGCTCCGTCAACGCCTTATTCAATTTTTGACCAATACCTCTTAAAAGCGTCTTGAAAAACGAAGCACATGCACAGCTCCTGCTACTGAGAAGATAAACTTTACGGAATCTGCCTACTTAAGTTTTTTTTTCAGCCGGAGTACGGGCTGCAATAGCGAATGAAAATGAGCCAATATATTTAGTTTTTACCAATTTACAGGCAAGATCAGAAGAAATATGCAGCAGAGGATCGAGCTGACAATGAAAAAAATCCTGATCGTTCTTTCAAGGGTTAATAATAATAATAATAATAATAATAATAATAATAATAATAATAGTTGTATTTAATACCGGTTTACAGGCATTGTCAGATGAAATATTCAGTGGGTAGAGGCTGGCAGTGAAAAAAACTCCTGAATATATATCATTATAAGTGTTTTTCCTATTTTCATGTTATTCAGGAGAAAAAACTGCTGCCTGTAAGGATGATAGCAATTCAGATCAGGGAAGGGCTATCACAATTGCAGTCTGTATGCAGTCTCTCTGTCTTTTCTAGGAACCGGGATTCTGCCTCAGGCAAGAAAGCATCCGTGTACGGTCGCTCACTGTCTGCCGAAGAAGTCAACGGGTGCAGGCTGCAGAGACGGTGCCGTATCCCTCAAGGTAACACCTGGGATCGAGTTCAGATGCCGCGCACTCCGTCGAACAGTAAAACAGATTCTACCGTGTCGGTGCCAAGAATTCTTGGAAACTGTTCTGAATGCAAAAAACTAGTAAAAGTTATCTTAAACAAAGAATAACTCCGTTGGACTTTATATTATGGGGAAGTTTATTCCACATGGCCATGGCGTTTACCGAAAAGAACCGTCGATACTTAACTGTGCGAGCTAATGGAAGAAATAAAAAGACATTGCGATGACTGCTGCGCCGAGGATGGTCAAGCTGCCTCACAGTGATAAGGGGATTAAATGTACGATTATTCAAAAGCTTAAACAGCAAAAATTGTCCCTTCTGCACTCGGCGAAACCATAAGGGATCAATGTTAACAAGCCCACAGCGTTCTTGATACGACAGATTACGGTGCTCCAACGATAAAATTCTTTTCTTGAAGAAGTGTTGGACCGATTCGATTTTCTTCCGTTCGCTAGCGCGCAGAAGACTAAATAGAAACGAGCAGTATTCCAGGCCAGGTCTAACGTACATTTTATAAAGGCGAAGTCTAATATCAATAGTTTTAAAATTTCGGAGGATAAACCCGGCAGTTCTGCTTGCTTTGGAGACAATCAGGGCGCAATGCTCTGAAATATTGAGACCGTTGGAATATGATATGCCCAGGTCCTTAACAACGCCAGGTACATTTATATCGTGGCCATCTATGCTTAGATGAGGCTGATGGTTGTCACCGACAACCATAACGGAACATTTGTGCCAATAAAGGGAAAGGCGCCATGTGCAGCACCACTGGGCAAAGGCCTGGAGATCATATTTTAATAGATCAAGCACGGTGTCGCGATCTGCCGGCTTGTATCGATAGGCAACTTTTAAATCGTCGGCATACATAAAGGGCCTCCCATTTCGAAATAAACCTGGCACATCATTGACAAAAAGACAAAATAAAAGCGGGCCTAGCACACTACCCTGAATAACTCCACTCCTCACACGTGCCGAGTTTGAGATAGCATTGGAGATCTTAACATGTTGTGTACGAGAGCTCAGGTAAGAAGATATCAAGCTCAAAAGTTTACCACATATACCGAAAGAGGAGAGTTTCAGGAGAAGAAGGGCATGATCAACACGATCGAAGGCCTTGTTGAAATCGAAATAGAACAAAACTGCGGTGAAGGGTGAGCGAAGGGTTGACTCAGCTGCATGATGTAGTCCATCTCCCTTCACTGTTATGGATCCGGTTTTCTGCACCAGCAACAGGAGTGTCGGCAAAAATTTTTCGATGTCAACTGAGGAATTAGCGGATTCCTGACTGCAGAGCCAGCATGAAGCCAGGCACAGGATTCACAGGCAGCGAACGCCATCAGAAGGGAAGGGCGATTCGACTGAGTCAGCACTCAAAATTCGTGGAAGATATCCTGAATGTAGAAAAATAGAACCACTCTCTTAAACAAAGTTCAGCTCTGCTGAATTTTAATATTTACGGGTAGCTTATTCCTGATTGCTAAAGCGTTTACTGAAAAATACTGACGGTATTTAAATGCCCGTGGCAAAGGCAGAAAAAAGAAAATCTCGATGACTGGTGAGTTAGCAACTATTGCAGGCATTTTGCGCCACATCTTACTTACATATGAAGCACTGCTTGATGGCACGTGACTTTAATCTTCATGAAGCTAATTGGATTACACCTTCCGGTCCCGCAACGTTCGAAGACTTACTGGAGGCCATAGATATCGGCATGTGGGACCAGGTAGGTAATGTTCACACCCGAGGATCAAACGTACTTGATATTATTTTCCGTAGAGGTTGTCAGCCATTGCCAGTGTCACCGTTAGACACACTTGGGAGTTCTGAAAATGCCCTTGTTTTTACTACACTAGAACTCAAGGCTGACGAAACGTTTTCCAACAGCTTTAGTATTTCCATGATCTCAGATCAGCAAAAATGGGGTATTAACTGATACATCTTTATTCCAAGGATTGGACTGACATCTTCCTAGGTTCGGATGTGAATTTTTGTACTGATACACTGTAAAAATTTCTAAATCCACTCATTTCTCATTCATATCACCATAAAAATAATTAATGCCATGGATGATGTCTACCTCCCTTTATATATCCACCGTAGACTGCGCAGACTCTCACGTCGTTTTCATCTTTACAATGACAATTCCATCCTGCCCTTTATCCGAGTAATATTTGAACAGATTAAGAATTTGTCTGAAGAAAAGTACTAGCTGATGAGTTCAACCTTGCCTGTTCGTGGAAATCCGAAGATTTCTTTGAGTTTTGAAGAATGACTCACCTGCGCAGTCATCTAAATAAGGTCAAATTTAAATGTATGTGCTTAGACAAACGAAATATTTCTTTCAGTTAGCGAGTGGCCCGTACATGGAACTCACTTCCAAACAGAATAATGACGTCGATTACCATGGATATGTTCAAAGGACAGTAAGTCTGCATAATGTTTGATAACCGACGAATCTCCCTGCAAGAATATCTTCAGATAACCATTAGCTTTACTTCATGGGTTCAATTTACGTGTATCATACCGCTACAGATTTGATGTAAAATTTAAACTGCATTTAATATTGCCTGTATACACTTGCATTTATAATTTCGACTGTACATAAATAGGGTCAACAAACGCCTTGCCCGTATCCCTCAAAATATACAATCTACCATATAGAAGGGCCATTTAATGATGACCGTATCGTATGCACAAACTGCAGTATTGGCTTCTCAAAGTTGCGACAGTGTTCAGTCGATCAAAATACCAAAAAAAGGAAGATCCAGGGAGGCCAAATATTTGAATCTATATTCCAATGTAAGATACCTTCAGTTTTATTTCAGTACACGGTATAGCAATCTGGAATAAGCTACCCAGAAGTATCGAAATTCAGCAAATATATCTTAAGTTTAAGAAATCTGTCACCAGTTTTCTTAATTCAGGACGCCTTTCACGAATTTGGTTGCTGATACGGTGGAATCACTTTTCCATTCTGATGGCATTCACGGACCCTGAATCCTGTGATAGGCTTCATGCTGAGGGCAATATTGCTGGCTCTGCAGTCCGTTATCGGCTAATTCCTCAGTCGACCGTGAGCAACCATTCGCTGACATACATTTACGTGCCGCCGAATGCAGGATCTATTACACTAAACGGATAACAACTACACTGTTCATCTCTGTTAACCCTTCCCTGTGGTGACTTTCAATCATTCAACGAGCTGCAGTTTTTCTCCTGAAAAACACCTGAAAGAACAATCAGGAATGTTTTGCACTGTCAGCTGATCCTCTACTGTATACCTCTTTTGACCTTGCCTGTAAACTGGCAATCAATAAATAAATTTACTATTGGCTCATTTGAATAACTCACGAAGTCCTTATTACTTTGACGACGTCAGTACGCCGACTTCCAGTCCAACAGCCAGCGCCAGTATAGCGAAAAATTGCCAACAGTATGCGCTTACCCATTTGTTGCGAGGGTTGAGGTGCATATTTTTCATTAACGTTGACAGTGTCATCACAAATGCTTACAGAAACAAATATTATTATTAGTATTCATTTGTATTTTCGTCATTTAACTGACAAACCCTCATCTGGGATTCCTCGAGGTCAGGCCCCGCGAAACGGCCACACCCTGGTATCTGGCTCAACCCGTGGGATAAATAAGGTGAAATAAGGTTTTCTATAAAAGATTTTTCAATATATATGAGCTTTTAAAATTAAAGAATGAATTGCGCACTACATCAATAGTAATTTGTTAAAGGGCGTGGTGTTTAGAATCGGCCGGAAAGAATCGTCCTCAAAAGCCTGAAAAGACCTTGGACTATGCACAGTGGGATATTGATATTACAAATCTAATGAAGTTGCCTTTACCTCCATACGGCATTTTACAATTTTAGTTAACATTTCATGAGGAAGCGTAAATAATGTACAAAAATTGATTTTGCTTATGATAGGAAGGCTTTATTATACACAGTGTCCGATTTTATCAAGAATTGTTTCATTGGCGCGTTGTTTGAAATTGGTTTCGAATTTCAAGTCTCTCGAGCCTACTAGTTTTTAGTCTTTACCTTAGTGTAGAAGACACGGTGCTGGAAAATTATTAAAGAATTGTCTTTTTATTCCTCTGAGTTTGTAAATTGCGACTTGGACCCTCGATCTTTGCTGCTTTCTGAAACTCACGCCGGCTGTGTGCTCCCTCCCTAGTAGCAAGCAATATCTACTATATGTCTATTAGATATCTATTAATCGAGCTATGGATATCTATTGTATATCTATTTTGGCCGCTTTATATATATCTATTAGATATCGATTTATCGAGATATTCGGCAACCGGCGAAAATGGTACCTACGCCTTCCGGTTGGTCCCCTTTACTAACCTACTACGCTTATAATGCCCCTTGCACCTGTATTTTTAAGTATAAGACTTTGTGAAGACAATCTTTACAGAATAATTAATTTATAAATTCAAAGCAATATGTACAAAGGTATGCAGTTTCTTTTTCCTTCGTTGTCATTGTGTTGAAGGAGGTAGGTTAACCGACGATGGTCCAGCATTGTTGTCTGCAAGCAAACAGTATTTTTTAAAATAATTTATATTGATTTACCGTCTGCTGGATGTCCAAGTTGTTTTTTGCAGCCTCTGGCAATGGCTATCAAGTGATCGTTTAAGTCGCCTGGCAATGGCAGACTCAAAATCGGATAATTTATACAAGCCGCTTGCATTCCAGGCTGTAAACACCTCTATATAGTGACAGTGAGATGGTTTTTTATGGACTTACCCAGCATAAAGTCATATATTTTTGATTTTGACAAACTCTCTTTAGCCTTACGTCCTTTAAAATTTACGAGTAGGCTACTTTCATCGTCAAAGATAGCAAAAACATTCTCTTCACAAAATCGTCGATTGTTTGCCCGCCAAGGCATGTAAGATAGGAGGTCTAACATAAAAGTTAAAGAATTAATAGACAGCTTACCAACTGTGAACGAAATTCTTGATTCATTAGCTGGTTATCCAGCTGTTGGAATTCAGTTTCTGAATGCAACTGATGTGGTATAGGATTTTTGGGCAGCTGGGGAGCTGCCAGGCCTGATGTGCAAGGCTGCTGCCGATGCAGTGCCTCCAAATGCCGAAGATAGCCCAGTGGTTTTCGTTGGGCCTCTACAACATAATCAACTTTAGCTGATATGTTAGCTTTCTGTTGGCACATAAGTAACATGGCCCTCTGTAGATTTTGTGAATTCGATTCTTCTACAGTAATTAAAGGGATAACTATGTTACCTTCATTATGCGGCGCTTCACCCGCTGGAATAGTTTCAAAAGAATCATTTAGATCGTCTTGTGGTTCCTGAGGAGAACAAAGTTATTTTAAAGTAACTTACGGGCGATTAAATGGATCCACCTCTGAGAAGGTTAATAGCCTCATCAATAGCTGAGCGGCGTTGGCGCTGGGAATGCCTACGTGAGAACAGGTCACTTATGATAAGATCTATAAACGCACAGGAAAAAGGGGAATGAAATAAGTTAGAAGACGAAGGATCATCCTATTACTAGGAACACTTCTTTCCTGCAATGCTGGCAAACCACTCACTATATGGACTGTGCGTTTGTAGGGTTCGCAAGCATTGTTCGCAAAAGCGAAAGGATAGTAAGTGGCATCCTAAAAGCTGTTGATGACCTCAGTTAATATGTAATACTGTTCATGAGTTAGGCAAAGGAACTTACTGAAAGTAAATGGCAAAGAAGCACATCTAACAGTGTCGTCAAGGTCTGCTTTATACACACTCATAAGTGAGGACTTCTTTGGATAGTCGAAGTAATCTGATAAGTTAATAAATTCACTAAATACCAAGCGTACACAACCCTTTTGATCAACAAGTATGTTTTTCACGCACACTTTTTTATTACCGAAGCCAATGCATCTGTTGGCTGCTGTGATGTCTACGCGAAAACGTTCTGTCAGTATGCATTCATACTGCTGACTGAGTTCGTATCCAGCTGGAACCGGACCACCCTTATGCCCACGAAGGAACCTCGTTAAAGAAGTCTCCAAAGGGCGTGTGTTAACCTCAACCTCACTTAAACGTCTAGCAATCTGCTGTAAAGGTCATGAAGGACTTCTAAGCATTTTCTTTAATGTACCTAAGTAGCTTTCAAAATGAAAGTTGGAAAAAGTGTCTAGGGGACCGTGTCATTCTACGTCATCTGCAATGTGCATCAAGCTGTGCACATTGTACACCATGTGCTCCATGCCAAACAGTAAAGAAAATTTGCGAGTAAAAAGTTTTAACAACTTTTTACAATAAACAATATTACTCTTGCAAGTTTGAGGAGATGCTAGCTGTCTTAACGCAGTAAAAACAAATAAGAATAGTTTAAAATGATTAAGAGGCAGGATACCATGCAGAACAACAACGCCGATGTACAATATGAACTGCCTGAGCTCGGTTGCCTTCCACGAGTCGAAGTCACTTAAAAACCTAGCTTGCTGTGAAAAGTCAGTCGGTAAATTTCTACCTAAAGGAACGCAATCTATTGTCTATAGTCTCAACCTCCGCTGTCTTAAGTACTGAAGGTGTCAAGCGCCCACTAGCTTTTGAACGATGACTCTTAACCTATAAACTTAGTAACCTCTTAACCACTCCAAGGTACACTAAATGTAGTGGATCAAAGGGGAAACTTTGAAATAAGCCCAAGATTACATGACACAAATGGAGATACGCCAACTATGTGATCTTCGTCAATGGACTGCAAGAAGACCTCGTCTTTCCTGTCTCTATGCCCTTCCTCAAGGTATATGATCTTTCCAATATATACTCCGGTGACTGTGCAACGTTCGCAACCGTGGTAAGCATTAACATTCCTAATTTGCTTGACAAAAGCCCTGGCCGGCGCGTCACATATTACGGAACCCACACGAACGCGATTAGTAAGGCTACTGTCCTCCCTCGGGATGCCTTTATATTGCACGTGTGTAATCTCCTTAACAATTAACTAACAGAAAGCGTGCACATCGGAAGGCTTCCTACCTCCACAATAAATGCCAACAGGAAATATGTTACTGAGGAAGGGCCGCACTACTCTTCCTAAAATAGGCCACATTTCGGTTCTGATTTCTATAAACCGGAGGCCATCAATGGCCAACTGTATTTCCAAATCACGAGCTACAGGTACCATATTCTTAAGCATAAGCATACGAAGTTGTTTTTCCAAACCAACGTGGACGTATTCCCCCATGCACATAGGGGCTACCTCTCACTTATACGTAGCCCCTAGAAGCGTTCTAGGGTCAGCAGGCAGTTCGGGTATAGAGGGTTTAAGTATCCCCAAAATTTCACGTATGTGTGCATGTTAAATGTTGTTTCACAAAGCCCATTTGCATAACTTCTGAATCGTTAACTGATCCGATTCAGAGTTAATGTTCCTATGAGTTTCTTCTTCCTCCGATGCTCCTATATGATTATATTCCACTACACTTACCGCGGGCGACCTATTTGCTTCATTTTCCCTCGATAGAGAAACAATTACGTCCTTATGTGACGCTTTTAGCTCCAGCTCTTCCTCTCTTCGTCTTCTCTTAATGGTCTCCTCAATTTCACGAACTTCCTATTCCCCATACCTTCTCATTCGGCGTCTTCGTGTTCTGTCTGATTCCTGCATAAACATTGTAAACAATAGTAAAATAGCAATCAACAGATATAAATGAATAAAGGCAGGGTAGTGGAGGGGCAGTCAAATAACGTTTACCACGCCGTTCACGCAAATAGTGGCGCGTACACACGCAAAAGGTGTCGCAATGCGCTTAAAGAACGGCAACCAATGAAATGTCTGCGCCATAAACTCGACTACCATTGAGGTTTAAGAGACAGTTATCCCGATAAATAGCTATTCACGTACATCTGCTCGATATCTATTGCTACTAGGACTGCATCTGCTCTCCAACAAACCCGCTGAAACTGGCCCCATCTGCAATTTCACTCGCAGCTTCAAATTCGCTAACAGCTATTGTTTCTCGCCTTTCGTGTATTCAAAGAAAAATAGAAGCTCACTAAAAATTCACACATTCGTTTGGGAGCTGGGCAACATTCCCCAGAAAACTCACCACCAATAAACCGTTAAGGGGTTTTCCATAAATTATAACCATTTCTGCCATAAATAAATGGTTCTTCCCGATTCGTGAAGCTATTATAATATAAGTTTTCGATACTGTGGTTCCCGCTCGGACATTCGCTTCTCGGTGATTTTGCTGCTTGCCCTCTTTGCTGGCTCTCTTCGAAAAACTAATTGCAAACGTCGCGGTTTTGCATAAACAATCGATATCAGCTTATCCGCTTTGCGGCTGCCGCGGACCGTTTCTTGAAGTGCCACCTTCCCCGTAATAACCATAGTCACCACTAACTTTCTGCTTTAGCGTGGCCGATCATCTATCGTAGCGGTGCGCTTCGCTGCGTCCGGAGCCCATTATTCCAGGTCGCGCATAAACTTCTGCTTCGCTTCGGAAATGGCAGGATTCCTGGTCCCTTACTGGCGCATTCGTCTTGCTGTCGAGAAACAAAAGGTTTAATTAGGGGATTGCTCATTACTCGAAGTCTGGGTGACGGTGATGCGTGCCTTCAAGGTACCATGCGGTAGGATTCAGCACGCCCCTGTATATAAATGATAAATGAATGGATTTAAAAGGCATTTCTCGATGCTTTGTTGCGCCCGCTGATGAATAGAAAATGCGTTTATTCTTTCTCTAAAAAATACCACCGAGCCGAACGGTTACAAAGGTCATTCATTTACCAAACTGGGCAAATGGCATGACGCCGAGCTCCACACTTGAAGCTATTGGGTTCCTGCCACTGCCAGTCATCTTCGTAGGTTGCAGACTCTCG